>RJWH01003262.1:131887-165499 GCA_004363575.1 Solenodon paradoxus | reverse complement strand
TGGTGGTGATGGTGGTGATGGTGGTGATGGTGGTGATGGTATAGCTGCTCACATTTCCTAAGCACATGCCATGAGCCAGGAAATATTCTAAGAACTTTATATAATGTAAATAATTCAATTTTACCCACTTTTCCACGAAGAAAATTTTTGATTTTCTTTATGTTACTGATGAAGAAACTAAGACAAATATTTGGTACACTATTCAAGGTTTCTCAAGTGACAGGGCCAGATGGTATGACTTCACTACCCAAGCCATTATTCTTTTATTTTAGTGCCTCTCAGTTTGCAATATTCTTCACTGTTTATCCCCTGCAAAGAAGACGAGATAAGCTAGAATTTTGCTGGAATACAATAAATAGCTTAATTGCATGGACAAGAGCTCTGAAGATGGACTTGACAAGAGACACCTTTCAATCATAACTATCTAAGGTGACTCTCAGGAGTGATTGAGTCAAGTCATAAGACTAGATGTTAACACAGGCTCAGAGCTGCTGGGTTATCCAGGATCTTTTCCTCTAAGGTGTGGGACAAATCTCTGCTCCTGACCATCGGACACAAACCCCATCATCACACACTCTATTGAGTTTCTGTGATTTCTCTGAGAACAGCAGAGAGTTCAGCAGAAAAACAATCTGCCATAAATCTTGCTAATTCAGATCGGGCAGGGTCATTAGGCACTGGAAAATGACCAATTTCCTGTCACAGCTGTTTTGCAGCTATATTTAAATGAAGAACACAAACTTTCAGGCCCACGTAGCCATAAAATTTGCAGTTTCTGGTGGTAATGTTCACTTTGCCATCAGATCTCCTTAATGACCAAGTTGGACAGAGATCATGGGCAACTTCCGGTTCCTCCCTGGACAATGAAGGAGAAGCCCTTTAACTTCAGGGAAAGACTTTTCAACTCATGTTAGCTTTTGTCCTCCACCGTAGCTTGGAAGCAAGAGTAGGCATTTTCACAAGCTGCCATTTTCGTCTTTCTGCCAGGTATGAAGTGATGGGGAAACATCAAGGCAGCTTGTGACACGGAAAAGGCAGCAATCTGGAGACTGAAGACAGAAAAGAAAATGATCAGCTGTTTAGAATATTAATAAAAAGTTTCTTATTTTGACCAGCATGTTACTTAATGGGAGCAAAAAACAACATGCTTTCGCTGAGGACTGGAACTAAATTATCCACATTAAGGAGATCTGCCTTAAAATTGGGGACCTCGGGGGCCAGACAGTGAGTGAAACTTCTGCCCTCTCCTCTGTCCCCCTGTAGAGCGAGAGGGCCATCATCAACTTGAGACCCATATTGGGAGAAAGGCAGCTCCCATCATAAGGTTATTAGGTAACCTTTGTTTTCCCATGAGATGAACTACCGCTGAGTGTTCATCACAGCTAAGATGATGGAATTCAACCAGTGGTTCCACTTGGGCATTTTGTCCCACTGGGAAGAACGACAAGGTGCCACCATTGACAATGAGTGAGTAGAAATCACAGACGCTGTTAAATATTCTTATGCTCAGTGAGGTAAGTCCAAAGGAGACAGACATTGTATGCTTTCACTCATATGTGGTATATAGAGAAACCAAGCAAACATGTTAAGTAAATGAAACAAAAATAGACTTTTAGTCAATACAGGCCAATCTGTGGCTGCACAGGGGAAGCGGAGGGATAGGGAAGGAAGAGCTGAAACGGTGGTGGACTGGATGTGCTGTATACAGATGTGGACTTACTGTGATGTCCACCCTGAATCCATATCATGTGAGGATGCAATGTTCATTCAATAAAATTAATTTAATTAAAAAAGACATCCTACTGAAAATGATGCTATAACATCACAATGATCGGATCAAGGAGAAAAGCTTGGTGTTGTAAGATGAAATATGTTTTATTTTGCTTAAATACAAAAATAGAAAATGAAGCTATTTTGAGCTTAGAGAATAAGGCCTGGGTTCAGGGGCTCCTCACCACACTGGGGTTGGGCCCTTGGCCAAACCACTGAGTTGCTAGTGGTTTCAGTCATCTCACTAAGTGCTGCTGGTTCACAGACACTGTCTATAGAAAAAGTTATGAACTTCAAAATGCAGATCCTAAATTTGTACTTTGCGCCCAGAAATTCTCTACCTGAAGAGATGATAATGATGGCTATGGTTACATGCATGCTGAGATACCTCAAACAAGAAACATACTGAAGATTCATAATAAGTCAAGGTAAGAACCTCTTGATCAAATAAAACGTTGAAATATATTTTTGCATAAAGGATTTGTGGACATGCTCCATGGATCCTTTTAGATTCAGAAAGTCGTGTTTTTTTGAATTAAAATGAGGGTGGTTTCTGAGACACACAGATAATATTGTGAGGATCTAGATGATGGACTCTAATACAGTTGGATCTGGAAGCCTGGTAGCAGAGGGACAAGCTGTGGACAATACAAGATGGACTTTGTCCAAATGTAGAAAGGGAGACAAACAGGCTGAAGTCATGGAGAAGTGAAAAGACATGACGAATTTGTCACCACTTCAACTCTTGAATACAAAGCTGGGAAGGAAAAATGGCTTCATGCTTGTGTTTCCTGATCCTGTAGGCAGAAGACACAGCCCTTCTCCTTCATGGGTGGGCAGGTAGGCTAGGCCAACAGGTGCTTAAACCTCATTGACAATGTAAATATATATTACATGTCCTACTTGCTCAAAACCAGGGTGTAAAATAAGTCACAGTTATTTTAAATGTTCCTGTTAAATGTCATGAGATTCAGGGCATGAAGTCCCTCTTTCTTAGGAAAGTCTCCAGGATTTCCTGGGTGTGTAGTACTGAAGGTCACGCTGGAAACTCTCATCTCCTGCAGGGCTGCTTTCAGAAAGGCTACTAAAAGCCCCCACTGGATGTGGCAGGACTGCAGACTTACTCTGGGCCACTCAAAAAGTGGGTTTGGGTCATTGGAGCAGCCACTGTGGTTCTGCTAGTTGAGAATTGGAGCCATTGGCTCCAGGAAGTGACCTACGTGAACACATCACACCATCATGCACACAGCTCCCAGGAGCACTGCTTCCGGGAGGGTTTGGGTAACTCCCGCCTCGTTTTCCTTCTCATGGCAGATTCTCTGCAAGGACTGGGCCACCGGTTCTCTTTCTTGCTATCCTATGAGGCTTCTGTTCCAGGAGTTTCATCAGCTTTCTCCTCCAGGAAGCCTTGGTCAGAGCCTCTCTGGACTGATCCACCTTGGACCAAACACTGTGCTCGGTTATCCACCAATAATCTATCAATCAATCACGCAAGTTTTCATAACTGAATCTTGAGATGAAGGGCTTAGGCTTTGGCTGCTGTTTTCTGAAAGGCCCTTGTTTTGTTTTGTAAAGTTTCTAGCCTCCTTTCCCAACCCTATGGAGAGACCCCAAGAGGGATGCATCAATAGTTCCTCTCCTTTGAAGAAAGCAGATGTCTCACTGGACGTTTTCCCCGGAAGGAATCACGCACGCTGTCTATTCATGGTCACATAGAGCAAAGGAGACAGGGAGGCAGCGCAGCCTGTGTGGGTGGAGGAAGGAGGCTGCATGTCAAGAGGAGAGGAAGGCGAAACAGAACCTAACAGGAGCAGGGCTGGGAGTGGCCGCAGGACAACAGAGAGTTGGGGCACGGAGCGTGGACTGGGCAGCAGGAGTGTTTTCAGAGCCAGAGGAGACTGCCTGTTGAGGAGGATCCAAGTGGGTCCGCAGCTGATGACGAAGCTGGAAATGTTACTGTTTTCAAGCAGCAATAATCACGCCCCTGCATTAGTTACAGGATCATTTCAAATATCTGGAGTAATGAAATTCAGGTTCATCTCCATGCCTTGGAGTTTCTGATCCCCTGGTAAGTAAGTGGGAATCTGGGACCCCGGTCCAGAACCACGTTGACTGGCGGGGACTGATCCCCAGTCTCCCTGAAGGAGAAAGGTCAGAGAGAGATGCTGAAACACGGAGCGCGCCTGCCAGCCCACACTGGGCGCGGGGGGAGGTGGGAAAAGTCAGGTGATGGCGCAGACCACTCAGAGGGAGACACGCAGGCCCAAGGACCTGAGGCTGAGAGCCTGCATTGCTTCTG
Source organism: Solenodon paradoxus (assembly GCA_004363575.1). Lineage (NCBI taxonomy): Eukaryota > Metazoa > Chordata > Mammalia > Eulipotyphla > Solenodontidae > Solenodon > Solenodon paradoxus. Next base: position 161,430 of record RJWH01003262.1, on the reverse strand, counting down.
TTCATTTTTAGTTTCTGCACATTATTAGAGTCCCAGTGTGTGGAGGACGCCATCGAAGGACCTGAAGCTTGTGAGGACCCGCCTTGCAGGTATCATTTTCATCACCCACCCCGGGAACCTTCCCATCATCAGAACCCCTTTTCAGGAGAGAAGAAGAGCAAAACAGTGATGGAGGGTCCGTACTGTCCCTTCCGCAGGGACCTCAGAGTGACTGCAGAGAACAGCTGGACCATGTCTCCATCTTCTCCGAGTTGCCTTCATGCTCGAGACAAGTCACCTGAGACTGACAGAGAAGCTTTTTCTGAGAAAACCAAGGGTCTGCTAGGGTGCTTCCCTTTACCCCCCACACATGCAGATTTTCTTTTCACACAGATGTCTTTTTCTTCCTCTGCAGGACATGTATCTGACCAGTCACAAGACTTTGTAAAGATCTTCCGAAGCCACTTCTATTCTCAATCTCAGCATCCAGTCAGAGGTTGCATCTAGAATTCAATTTATTCCTCCGGGCACCGCGAGAAGGGGAGGCGGATGTTCATCTAGAAACAAGCTCCAATCGTGCAAACATGACGCGTGTGCAAGGGCATCGCTGTCAGTCACAGTAGAGGGATAACTGTGCTGGAGAGTAAATCGGGCCTTTGTCTGACAACCTTCAGCGCTTACTTTATCATGTTTGTAATACTTTATTTGCAAATTATACTGTACCATGTCCTCAGCTTTCATGTATTTTGCATTGTCAATGTGGTGTTAACTGAATACTTTAATTTCAAGACGTGCCATTGGGTTTTTAGAATTCACTCATTCCATGTAATGTACTTTCATTGTGATTTCTTTGGTGTTTTTACTTTTTAATTTTTGATGCTACGGTTTTTTTCAGATTGTGCTAGGGTGCACATTTTGTGTTTTTGGCTTTGTTCATGTCATATGATGACTCAGTTTCCCCAAGGGTGCGTCATGCTATCACACGAGGTGTCTTCAGTGGGATCAGCACTTCCTCAGGGCTCCTGTTCACCACAGGCCGTGAGGACTCTGACAGGCAGCCTGGCATCCGCATTCGCTCTGGGTCCAGGACTGGCCCTTTTCCTGTCCTAGCTTTGCAGCAACTCTGCACCTGTGTTGACTGTGTGCCTTTGAGACGATACTGGTCACAGTTGTGGACCTGACTCCTCCGTAGAGACATCCATCCCCGTCCAGAGCCTGGCTAGAGGGTAAGCGTCTTCTTGGCTGCTCCAGGGTCATGCATGTCGTTTTTCTAAGCATTCTGCTGAAATACTCATCTTTCCTGGTTTCTAGCTTTTTTAAAACATAGGGACTCCACCTCCTCGTCTCTGGTTCCCAGATCAGGATCTGCAGCGTCCCCGTGAGCACCGGCTTCCACACCCTCCTCATTCGCATCATCCTGGGTCACCACGGGGCCAACAGAAGTCCACTGTTTACTGAGGGTCTGCGCGCCCTCTTAGTTTGAGGTCTAAGTGTGTTGTGTTCTTCCTTTTTGTATGTTTTATGACTCCTACACTGGTATTATATTCTAATGTGTTCCAAGGGTCTCCACAAAGAGAAATGAGGAACAGCCTCATCTCGAAATACTGACTGGCCACGGGGAGACTCTGGGACTCAAGTTCACCAAGTTCAAGCTTCGGCTTCAACACGTAGAATTCCGTCACCATGGGCGTTGGCCAGGAGTATTTTAACCGTAAAAACAAACCATTCCGGTTTTCTTTCTAAATGGATTACTCAGTGAGATCTACCATGAGTACAGTGACAGGTACTCCACGAATATAGGAAAACGTGTGCTCCCTAACTGTGTGGAAATTTGGTCATTTCAAACTGCATGCTAGCGCAGACCCCAGTCACTCGTCATCCATGCCTGAGACTCACCCTCTCCCAGCCCTAGAAGACAGATGATGGCCAAGAGGCAGGAGAAGATTTCTGGTGCACACATTGCTTTATAATATCTTTTCCTCGATGATAATCTAAAGTGATTTTATCTTCAATTATCAAATAAATGAGACTATTAAATGCCAGTAGAATCCAAGAAGCCTTGTCTTCACAAATACATGCAGGACATCTCTGCAATTTAGCACTTACGTTGCCTAATAGATGATTAAATGATAATGTCTAATATGTCTCATTCTCCATCTAAACTATTTTTTCACTGCCTTTAGTTTGATGCATTCTCTGTAACATATTAGAATCTTAAAATATTTCTCTACTTACTATGGAATATTTATTAGAATTAAATGTAAACTGTATGATGAACTTTGTAATTAATTAGTGGTACTTCGTTGCCTGGTGATTGAGCTAATGCAGCGCATTCACCGGATCGTGATAACGACGAGCTGGCACTGAACAGCCTGCATTCACTGCGGAGACCACGGCTCTGAGCTCCGACGATCCCCCTGACATGGAGGTGTCGTCACCCCCAAGTTCAGAGCGAGACTTGGAGGCTCAGCCAGTTTGAGGGACTTTACTGATTAGTGCCATTCGAAACTGTGGAAAGAAGATCCCAATCCACTTTCTCCTTTCTCAGCAACCTCCCCCACGAAATCCATGCCCTGGAGTTGGGCAAAGAAGTGGTTCTTCTTATTGTTAAGTGTGATCTGTTTCTTTCATTTCCCCAAGTGCTTCTGCCCCTGGTATAGAACATGCAGGCACCGGGCTGCTCCTCCCTCTGTTCAGCATGAGTGAGGCCAGCCAGTGTTTCTCTTCAGCTGCACCGGCTGAGAGGCTCCCAGCTCCCTAGTGCTGAGAGAACCATAGAACTTAAGGCTGTCTCGGTTGTGCATTCTTTCATTAGCCAAAGAGAGAGCGTCAGATAAAGAAACAGATAGAGAGGGAGAGAGAGAGGGAGGGAAAGAGAAATAGAGAGATAGAAAGAGAAACAGAGAGGGGAGAAGAGAGACAGAAAGAGAGAGAGACAGACAGAGACAGAGAGAGAGAAGGAGGAAGGAAAGAGAGAGGGAGAGAGAGACAGACAGAGACAGAGAGGGAGAGACAGAGAGAGGGAGAGACAGAGACAGAGAGAGAGACAGAAACAGAGAGACAGAGAGCGCCACTCACTGCTCCTTGCTGAACAGATCACTGTAATTCACTACGAAATGCATGTGACCAATTACAATCTTGCAGGAAGTCAGTGTTCCCTGGAAAACCAATGGTACCCATTCCTTCATTTTCCCTCTCTGCATTTTCTGCATCTGCTGTTTAAATCTAGCAGCACACATGGAAACGTCGTTTTGCAAAGCGATGTGAAGAGGGGTGAAGCAGCCGTCACCGTGCCCATTGCCATCCCGTCCCCACCCGGCCTCACGGTGGCTCTGAGTCCACAGGACCTGGGGAGCTGAGTTCCCTGGCGGGAACCACACTGCTGCCACCCACCTTCTCCTGTGCCACCTGCCCTGGTTCAAGTCCTCTCCCATGTGACCCTGCAAGGCCCACTCACCAGGGTCCGAGGGGCTTGTTCTGTGTTCGACCAGAGGGAATTTATAATGGACGGTTTTCCACATGGCTTTACACGGGTCTGTTCAGGATGTGAAAAAGCTGTTTGAGTTTCTCTTGGTGACAAAAGTTGGAGCCACAATAAGGCCTCGAGTTCACCTCATCCATCCCGCTGCCAGCACCTCTTGTCTCTCATCTTTTTTTAATGAAACAGGTGGCCACTCCCGGCCTGGAAAATAGTTCCATGTTCTAATGAAACACCACCAGTCAAAAACCTCCCTGGTTTCCAGCAGACACTCCTCTTCTGATTTGATTCTCTTAACTCTCCGTGGAAGGGATTGCCCTGAAAAATGACTTGTCCTTACTGTGGCATCTGGCACACCTCCAAGTGCAGGCTCTGCCCCGGGGGCCTGTGGGGAATGCGCTGTCCCAACTGCTCCCAAGTGCTCAGGGCAGTGCTGAGCCCAGGGGACCAGGATCCTCTGCCGATGGAGACAGGCCCAGCCCAGGAGGCCAGACCGGTCCCTCCAAACTTAATTCTGGAGCAAAGAGTCTTGTCCCAACCTGAAGTCTTGCTATCCAACCTCTGATCTGGGGGCCTGAGGACTATTTGAAAATTCAGAGACTCAGTTCCATCAGAGACCTGCTGAACACGTTAGCGATGTCTGAACGTCCTTTCTGAGCACATCCAGCTTTGAGAAGCTCTGCAACAAGACCTGGTCCTCAAACCTAGCTCCAGTGGGATCCCTTGAGGCGCTTAAAAAGTTTCAGGTGCTAGTTCCTTCCTCCAGAAGTCGGTATTCAATTGGTTCGGGATGAGTGAAGAGCCCTAACTCTGCCCAGGGAAGAGTGCAGCTAAGAACTGCTCCTCTAATGTGCACCTACCCTTGGAAGTTCTCTTGAGAAGCTGCCACCTCAACAGCCCCTTGAGATCACACTGACATGGGTGTTGATTTCCCAGACCCCCAACACAGGGAAGCAGAGCAGGGGGGATATAAACTCAATCCAGCTCCACCCTCTGTGGGTTGCGCACCTGGGTCCTTGACTTACCTTTAAATTGAGGTTCATGATGGCAGCTACCTCTGAAGGTTCTGTGCAGGTTAATGAGAGAGACAAAAGACAGCATCCTGAGCAAGCCCTCGTACCTTTTCTCCCTCTAGAGGACTATGGAACTGGAGAAATGGCCACCAACAAAAATGGTCTCCCAAGAAGAGAAGGAGTGAGGCTTGGTTGGCAGTCATTATACAATGTCACCAGCAACTCAAAGATGGAAAATGGTGGCAGAAAGCCTGCTGGCACCTGAACCACCAGGGGAAGGGACAGAACAGAAAATGGCCACAGGTGGTGGGAGTAGGGTGAGATCCCTCTGCCTCAGAATCCCGAGCTGAGTCTCTAGAACTGACTGGTGAGTGAGAGGCAGAGCCAGAGGCAACAGCCCTGCCTGGCTACAACCTGGCCCGCAGAGAAGCTCTCTGCTGGGGTCCCCTGGGGCGTCCTTCCCATTCCTGAGTCTGCTTCCGAGCTGGAAGGATGTCCCAGAGCAAACACTGCCACCGACGCTTCTGCTCTGGGAGGCAGGTTCTATGTCCCGTTAGGTTCACAGGGCTGTCGAGAAAGTAAGGAAGGGCTCCCCAGAGAGGAGAGACACTCAGATGTCATACAGACAAACAAATAAGAGGAATTCATTATGACAAAAATTTGTAAGAAAGCAGGACTTTGGGAGGAGAGGCTCATAGCAAGGACATAAGTCTATGTCTACAGAAAAACAAGGCCCTATAATCCCTTAGCGGGTGGGAAGAAGCAGGGCGGGTGTGGACGCTCTCTGCTTCTCCTGCTCCTTAGAAGAGTCTTGGATAGAAACAAAGAATGGAGTGCATAGCATAGGGAGCCCTAGAAAGCACGTAGTCTGACTGCCTCACCTTGTTTATTCAACTGAGGCCTTGAGAGGTGCACCCAGGGGCAATAGTTTAAAGTCGAGCTCCAACTAGAATAGAAACCTCCAGCTCTTTCCCAGTTATCTTTCCCCTCATGTGTTTGGGATTTCTAGGCAGGTTGATCTGTGCAGCTCAGGTACGTGTGATCCCATTTCAAGTGCACGTGGCTGTCGAACTTTAAAACACGGAATTAAATATTTCCCAGGAAACTTCCCAGATCCCCAGAAAATCATTTTTATAAGACCAGACACAGTAGGTTAGAGTCGTTCATCTTTTCACAATGCAGGTTTAGAGCAAACTATTCAGATTTGCTCTGCTCTAGCAGGATGGAGCTCGTACTCTGGTGGATTCATACATCGCAGAAGTTGTTCTGTAGGAGGGTGGACGTAAAAAATGTGCACAGGACAGTTTTCCAGCAGAAATGCTCCACCGGACTGTCTGGGTGACCGACGCTGCTCCGACCTTCGGATTTCGGTCTGTCAACCCAGGCTTTTTAAAAGCCCTGCTGTAAAGCAGCAACTGAGGCTTCAGGTCCAGTGGCTGCGGCCGAGACCACAGAGTGGGGCGGGCATGCGTGCCAACGTGCGGGGCTGTGTGGACTCGGGCTGCGAGCTGTTGTCACTGGTCCTCAGGGATTACGATCCCTCTTTATTCAGTTACCCAGTCACCCCCCCAGAGAAGGAGCTGCCTGAGTTAACTGAGAGTCAAAGGAGGGCGTCGGAAGAAAGAAGCAAATCCCTTCTAATGACTCAAGTCAAGACGAGGGAAAGGTGATTCATCTCTGACGGACAGGTAGTTTCCACATTGAAGCAAATGTCTCTAAATCCAGGAAGTCGTGTTGCTTGGGGTCTCCTGAGAGCTCACTTGGGGTTGTCCAAAGCTGAGCTGCCCACCTTCCTTCAAATCCGCTTCCTCTCCATGCAGAGTCCTTCCTCGGGTGCTGGAAGCCCCACCCCCACCTGTCGCCTAAGTCTCTGGCGGGTGACAGGTGACACCAAGTAGAGCCATGCCTGATTCATGAACAAGTGACTCTGTTTCTTGAAGTTCATATATATTGTTTTAATTAGCAAAATGCCTTCCCTGGAATAGTTGGCACTCAAAGTTGAGGGCCCCTGCATTGCGGGGGAAAGAAATGAATTCTCCTTGACACAAAACAAAAGGATGTGGAGTATCCTTTGGTAAGATGCCCGGGGGTCTGTGGGGAATGGAGCAGCACAAGCCTGGAATAAGAAAAGAGGAACGTTTTGTAGATAATTGTGAAGGTTGAGGAGCAAATGAGCAAGGAACCATCAGAAAGAGGTGTGTCTATAGGCCTGGTCTGGGAGAGAGGGCAGGATTGAAGGCTTGCAGACAGGAGCCAGATGCAACGTCTGCCCAGGGCATGAAAATGCAGACCCCAGCGGGAAAGGTGTGACTAGGGGGCAGGCAGGTGAGAGCTAAACTAATAAACCTGACAAGCCCTTCCAGGCAGACGGCACCTCTAAGACCTCCAAGCAGAGGAGGGACTGGGCCGACCACACGGTGGGCGGGCACACTGGTGCCTGCCAGCTGGTCAAGTGATGCCCAGCGGCCAACTGTGATCTTCTGTGGCCTGCGTGAGTTTCTGCAGGAGGAACGGCAGCTGAGCCTCCTTTTGATGCCTTTCTCTCTTCTTTGGAGTCTGCTCTCCATCCAGATGGCGCTGGCATGCGTAGATGTGCTTGAATATCTTTCTTGGGCAGAGTAGAAGATCTTGAATCCTTCTCAGAAAAGCTTCGTGGGTAGAGAAGGGGATAGAAATGGAATGCTATTCAGAGAAACATGCAAAAATGTTACAAGAATGTCCTAGGTCCCTGATCCATGTGGTTTCCTAGTGACATAGTCTAATTTTCAAAAGAGAAACGAAAATGCAACTCTCGTGCAAATATAAACACATCCTAAAGAGGCAGTCTGCCTGTTAGTCAGCGAGGAACCCGCTAAGATGTTAATATTAGTTTGAATGAGCATTTGAGGACTGAATGCTTACAGGCAGTCCAAAAAAAGGACGCTTCGGAAAGAGATGGTCGGCTCCACACCGATAATGCTGTAGAGGTTCGCACGTTTTCACCTTGGGGGCTATTTTTACCCCCCGGAAGGAAGTTAGCTGTGTATCTACCAGATAAAAATCTACAAGGTAATGTCTGTTCTGTAGACTTGTCAAAAAGCCCAACCAAAACCTCACGCAAAGTGTAAACCCAGCACGGCACTGAGAACACATTTGCGATCTCTTTGATTATTTCCAAATTTCCGATCATTTTTAACCTAGCAGAAATCTCTCACTGTCTCTCTTCAGGACCCTCACATAGAATTATATCAGTATACACAACAAAAGAAAGTTAACAAGATGCTTTAAGGTAGGAATGGGATATAGAAAGCAAGCCTCAGCGAATGAGACTTGAGAAGAGCCTGACGACATTTGATCAAGTAAAGAGACGGCTCAGTCACAGCTGCACGACAGGTTTTTCTCCCCCTCCTGACACAGACGAGGCGATACCTGGGAGAAAACACTCCCAGGAGAGTGTGCCTTCTTTGGCTTGTCCTTGAGAGCAAGAAGGGGTAAGCTGATCTTTCTTCCTTATAGGACGCAGGCACGAAACTCTACTTCTAGGAGGAAACATTGCTTTTCTTCTGAAACTGCCCAAAGGAATTGGGTCACTTCTCATCAGAGAGAAAGAAGTTCTTGAGCTGTAAGCTGTGGACTCTATTATTTCATCCCTTTAATGCTTGTGTCTCTAGAAGAGAAGTTCTCTGAGACCCAATTTCAGTGTAGTCTTTATTTCAGAGGGTGACATTCGCAGTTACATCTGTAGTCAGTCTTCCACCGAGACCTCGGGCAGACCCATGAGGACTGAAGGAAATAGTGATGTGGGGAGGCTGCTTGAGTTATATGACAAATGTCCCCTGATCTGCTGATATTATACCTGCCCAGTTGCTCCAGCCCACAGCTCCAGGGACCTGGAAGAATCCAGGCTCTGTGTGGCCCTGTGGGGACCATCAGTCCTTGAGTCCCACCTGCTAAGAACAAAGGACATGCAGACCACACCCATCCACCAGCGCCCACATTTCCTTCACCTCCGCTGCTTTGTTGGATCAACGCTCAACAGCTGTGAAAACAACCGTTCTTGTGTTATCTGTCCCCAACGTGGACTCAGGACTGGCTTTCTGATCTGGGCCGTCTCGGGGAACATTCTGAAATTTTTATGCCTGAGTTCTTCCTCCTGCTCTAGGAGTGAGAAGAGCTGGGTTCACCAGCCAAGTCTCTTTATGGCCAGAATTGTCAGTGTATTAAAAAGATGTCCAAGTCCTAGTCACACTGAGATAAAGGCACATGAACATGACAGATTTCTCGGGCTCGTGCAGGAATTTTGATGATCTGTTACAGCCTGCCATGATGGGGTTTGGCCTGGGCTGTAATTGGGGGCAAAAAACTGACATGGGATCTCAAGTCTGAAATTGCTGTGTAGAGGAGACTCGCTTCAACCATTGCATAGAACGTCTTGATTGCTGGAAATATCCTCTTACTCAGTCCCTGTGTTTCTAGAGTTCGGTTTCCTAAGTGCGATAAGCCCACCTCATTTTACTGCGGGGCATCTGCAGCAGATAGATTTCCGACGTGGAACACATCTTCCATAAATCTGCTCGGTTAGCTGCGGAGGCCAGGAGAGCTTCAGGCTTTCCAGTCCTTCTTTTTCTAAGCCAGTTAATAATAGTTAAACTGTTTAAATGACCCTTTTCCTGTTTCCAAGCAGAAATTCAGAGCTTATTTGTGTATAATATTAAAATATTGGCAAATAATGCCTTGGCCTGGCATATGTTAAACCCTCCACTTAAGTGGAAACCAATACCTTTGAAGTCATAAGACGTTGGCCAGGAAGGACAGCGGCGGCCCCGAGCCCTGACGGCCCGCTCGGAGGGGGCTCAGGGCTCAGGGGGCTCAGGGCTCGGAGGAGTCAGGTCAGTCCAGGCTCCGGCCTGAAGCAGAAAGCGAACTGGAGTAAAGTGCCGGCCGGAGCCCCAGTCGCGCCCGGCCAGAGCCGTTCTGTGACCATTTCAGCCCTGCTCACATGCTTTTGGCTTTGTGAAAACACATCCCTTCTATTTTGGAGTCACATCTGTTTCCCATGTCAGAATATAAACATAGTCAAGGAGCACAGAGAAATCCCTGCCTGCCTTTCCACACGTGAGACGCGCCTGCATTGCAGCGGCAGAGAAGGACCATATTTGAGAGAATTGCTATTTGCTCTTCTGGGGGAAAGTTTCCACATTAGCAGAAGAATGTGCAAGGAGGAGTGTCTAACGTGAACTTTGCTCAAAGTAACACTAAACATTGTTGTCACTTTTAGCCAAAAACCAGAAGGAAGTGCAGGTGGGAGGATGGCCGTAAAAGGGCTCTAACAAAGTTCTGTTCCTCCCCGCCCCCTCCACACGTGCACACACGGGACCCACGTGTGCATGCAGACACACCTGTGCACACATGCACATACACACGAGCCACAGCTGCAGAGATGTGGTGCCAGTCCAGGGAAAGGTCAGAGGGAATGTGCCCGGGGTCGGGGAGAGGGGACTAGAGGAGGTTAGGGGCCCAGGAGAGCAGGGCAGGGCGGGCATCTTACCTTGGCTGAAGTGCGGAGGCAAGAGTCCTATCTGGAGTCGCTCTTTGGTGGCGATCACTAAGAGGTGAAGCCGGATGAGGTGCCCCCAGGACCCCAGAGCTGTCATGAGTTGATACGGAGGCAGAACAGGACTGAAAGAATGTCTTCTTCACTCGGTGACCTGGCTGAGAATGGCTGAGAAAAGACACAGGTCAGGCAGCGGGTGAAGGCTGCTACCTAGCTTGGGGGGCACTAGATGGGGCCCTGGATGCTGTGTCCCCCAAGTCTATCGAGAGAGGCCCCCCTGGAATATTACGCAGCCGTGAGCTAGAAGCTGCTGTGGTGACAGGATGGGTCTCGAGGGCGCTGGGCCAAGTGAAATCAGCCGGGCAGAGAGGGAGAAATGCTGCGTGGTGGCCCCTTAGACATGGGATCTAAACAGAAAGTCACATTTTTAGAATAGAAAAGTGGTTACTGGGGGTGGGGTTGTGGAAAGGATGGTGAAAGGGGGCGCACACTCAGCTGCAGGCGGAATAAGGCTGGCATCTGCCTGGTAAACCGTGTGGGTTGCTTGACCTGTTCTGAGGGTAAAACTGACCTTCTCACCCCAAATAAACACCAACCCAAACCAGAAACATCCAGGAGGGTGGACTATACTGGGGGCACCATTCCCAGAGACAGCAAACCATCATCATCACACTTTATGTATCTTGCCATTTTATGTGCCAATCACAGCTCAATAAAGCTGAAAAATGAAATAGAGCAAAATTTTTATTTTTTGAAAGAAAGTCATCACCACTACTTCTTGAGAGGAATGCATCAGGTTTACACTCCTTCTGAACCAGCTTGAAAGAGCTCAGGGTCAGATGACCTATGTCACTCTCCCCTCTCCTTCCCAACCCCAATCCACCCGCCCAGTCCTTTACATCTAGGGTGTCCCCTATGTAGTGATAGCAAGTGCGCTGTCCACGTGATGCAGTTTATTATCAAATTGGGATGCTGGTGCGTAAGGGCAGCAGGAGGACAGGTGGACGCTGGGCCCCTCCAGGCAAGCATGAGTCATCTTACGTTGAATTCAGGGTAGGTCAGTATTTTAGTAATTCACGGGTGCATTTCTTTTGCAGATTTCTCTCATTATGGTGGCTTTAGGAATGAGAGAACAGAGTTAGAGCTATTTTAGGTGACAAAGAAAGTCCCTCTGCTCCCTAGAAGACAATCAATCACACAGTGTCTCTGGTTGTATCATTTGCTGGAGGATGTGTGGAGCTTCCCTTCAGCTCCATCTCTTTATCTGCAAACTGAGCAGAAGAGTCGCCAAGAGGAACAAAGGGAACCATGACAATTTCACACCAAGTGTCCCCATCAAGGTCTTCGCCACGTGTGAAAACCTTCCCAAGGTCCAAATGCTTCAAAGCACACGGATGGAGCTGCAAACTCAGTATTCTGAAAATCACAGGGCGATGTGAACAAGAGACATAATAAAATAAACGGAAAGACGATCACTGCGGTCATTCTCTTTGTTGGCACTCTCAACTCTCAGGGAGACCAGGACGCTGGGCTCTGGGCTGAGTCCTGACTCCCTGCAGAGATGCAGGGTGGACAGGGCTCTGGTTCACATGGGCAGCGCGGCCCCAAGCGCAGGCTGAGAACTGCTCGGTCCCCAGCTCATGGCTGATGCCCACAGCTCAGTAGTTACAAGCACGAGCGTTTTCCCAAGAGTCACATGTAAATGCCATTGTCTTGATGTTCAGTGACCCCGATCTAACCTGATACAGGCAACAGCGTGTGTGTGCAGGGTGAGGGGGTTGTTTACCTAACTCATGTGAACATGTGTTTCAAATATCAAATCTCAAACTATGACACCGTGAATCTGAGCGGGGCCGGGGATGTAGTCTTAAATGCAGAAAAAGTCAGAGATTTTCCTAAAACAAGGGAGATGGGGCAGGGGGGGTCCTGGGGACAGAATGGAGGACACTTTCTGTGGATCTAAGTTAACTTAGACTTGCGAGGAGAAACCCCTCGCGCTCTGGGTGTGGATCTTCTCCAACAGTCCTTCTCGCTCTCAGGCATCTTGATTATTCAAGAAGAGATTAAAAGTAGAACAAATCCCAGTTTACAACCCATTTACCATCGATGCCCAAGTGCCGGGAAGGAGAGGGGAGCCGCTCAGTTGTGGGAGCTTCTTTTATGTCTTAATGATGATAATGTGACGATGATTATGTTGATCAAACAGGCTGAGAAAACCTTTTTGTGTGTAGAATAAAATATTTTCTAGGGCATTTTTCTTTCCCAGTGGGAATTGATTTGAATCACGATGCCTGACACACAATTTCCTCCACTGGAAAATAGCCTTGAAACTGTGGAGTCAGGTAGAAATGGTTTTAGCTCTCAGATGGAACCCCCAGATCCTGCAAAACATCATAAGACCCCTGCTCTGTTAAATGTCTTCCAAGGGAGGGTCCCCGGGAGAGCACTGAACGCAGGGCCTGGCCATGGAAAACCTCAAAGAGAGGCTCGCTCACTCACTCAGAAGCTCCCCTCGCCAGGCACAGCAGCCCTCTGCCAGCCCCTGGGCAGAAGGACGGGAAGAAGAGGCATCACTAGGCCAGCAGGTGGATCATCAGTAGATAATAGCGTGACACAAAATTGCAGATTTTGAGACATGAGCTGATGAGAGAAAAGACCAAAATGGAGGGAAAAGACAACACAAAAGATAAAACCCTGTTTAGTCTGAGAAGTTATACGGTCTCTCTGGATCCAATTACATTTGGTGCAGAATCGGAAAGAAAAGCATCACTGCATGAAAGGGGTGCAGAGAAAACGCCCGTCTAGGCAAAGAGAGCGGGAGGTGCGAAGGTCCTGCAGGAGGAGGTAACCCTGACAGGGCTCTGGTGGAGGGAGGGAGAGTGATGGAGAAGAGGGTGACTTGTACAGTGTCCTTTCTCGGTGCTGGCTTAGTGGACTGTATTCAATTCTTTTTTATTCCTTTTTTATTTTAAAGGACAGCTGCAGACAGGAATGAAGGCGATAGGCAAGCAGGAAGAGAGAAGAGGAAGAAGGATTTCATTTACTTTTATTTAGTTGTTCACACCGGTTGTTTCCCACCCCAGACCCGGGACGTGAACCCAGGGGTGTGTGGTTTGCGCTCCTTCGGAAAGGACTATCCTAACTGCTGCTCCACCAGGGTGTGCCTCTGTTTCATATGTTACAATGCAGACTTCTGCAAAGGCACCTCCTAAAACATGTGCCTTCTCTCCCTGACACCTACGACAGCCCTGAGGACAGTGAGTGTTCAGTAAACGAATGAAAGGCCTGACGAACACCAAACTCCATCAGCTGGCCAGCGCTACCCCGGTGTGTGCCCTGAATTTTCTGGCGGCCTCTCTGACCTGGGCTGAGGCCGCAGCTCCCAGATCAGGTGCCTTGGATGGCTGAGGGCTACTCTCCCTCCAGCCCTGGCCCAATCCTGCCACTCAAGGCTCCATGCTGCCTGCAGGAAAGAATGGTACCTGGGAGGAGGTCTCCAGTTTGGCCTTGTGGTCAAGGAACCTAAGTTCTGGGATGCAGAGCTTCCATTCTGATGCTCAGACTTCTTTCTGAGAGTATTTGGGAAAAGCAGCATGAAAAAGATGGCTAATTTAAGCCCCAGAGTTACCGCAACTCCTCCATCTCTGTTTTCTTCTTTCTTTTTCTGCTCTGGGTCAGTATCTGTGATAACAAGTCTTCTGTCACCCCTCCCCAGCACATGGTGTGTCCTGTGCTCATGGCACGTCACCAGACAGCCTGCCCATGTCTGACCACACCCGAGTGATTCATGTCCCCTTGCGCCAGAGACATCAGGGGCTGAGCTGCCTCAGAGGCCAGCAACCCTAAGCCATAGAATAAGTCAGTTAGGCTTTTCTAGGCCTGAGTTTCTATGGCAACGGCTCAGCTCTGCCCTGTGGCAGGAGAGCGGCTGTGGGCCCCAAATGGTGTCGACAAACAGATATGACAGAGCTCCAGCAAGACTGGAAACTGAATTTCTGTTCACTTTCACATCAGGAAAATCTCTCCAACACTTGGAAACATAAAAATCCTTCTTTGCTCACAGGCTGTGGGTTGCCAACCTGAGCTAGCTAACTGCTGGATTTTCTTCCAGGCGTGTGCTCTGCTCAGGGCACTCAGAGTTCAGGGGTGGGAAGGTGAGGGCTCTCCCAACAGCAGCCCGTGCACCTGTGGAAGACCGATGTAGCAGAAGGAAAGAATGTACCACACAGGAAAGAGTTCAACTGGCTGTGTGAATGAAAACGTGAGTCAAATAGGAAATGAATGAGCGAATGAGTGAATGAGCAAGTGCTGAGTGAGGGGGATCAAGGGGGTGAATGGATGAATGAATGAATGAGGGAATGACTGGATGAGTGAGGGAGCCAGCAGATGAATGAATGAGGGAGTGAAGGGATGAATGAATGAGGGAGTGAACAAATGAATGAATGAGGCAGCCAACGACTGAATGAAGGAAGGCGTGAGCGAATGAATGAATGAATGAATGTGTGAGTGAATGAATGAAGGCGTGAGCGAATGAATGACTGAATGAATGAGGGCGTGAGCGAATGAATGACTGAATAAATGAGGGCATGAGCGAATGAATGTGTGAGTGAATGAATGAAGGTGTGAGTGAATGAATGACTGACCGCATCCAGTGCTGAAAGAGTGGAGGTTTGCCTGGGCTTTAAGAGCAAGGATCTGAGGCACCTCCTGAACCCACTTTCAGGCATTTCTCTGACAGCTTCCAAAAGCAAGGCCCCAATTTACATATCAAATGAGAAGCTTTCAGAGCCTGGAAGAGACTAGAGTCTGACCTGAGTGTGTCCTATGCTCTAAGGAGGACCCAGAAAGGAGGGAGCAGGGTCAGCCTGGGGAGCCTCCCTTCAGTCCCCCGGGTGGGCGCCATCGACCCCTGCAAGAGTCCCATCTGCTGTTCAAACGAGGAGCATGTTCGCGGGAAGCAAGAGCCTCCCGGTTCAAGAAAACACGGAAAGAAAACACACAATCGCTCTTAGTCTGTCATTTCCCCCACAGAGCAGTAAATAAGAGCTCTGATACATAAAAGCAGTTATCAAACAGCAACAAATTAGTTCCTCACCATCTGCGATCCACCAGGGGGGGCGACAGTTTCAGCGCAAGTTTTTAAAATACGAAATCAACTATTTCATGAACCGGCCTAGAGCCTGCCAGTCTACCCAGCCTCTTAAAACCGAGCCACAAGAAAGTGCTGAGGTTTTCCACTAACAAAAGCCAGCAGTAGTGGCTCAGCTCTTTAAAATATGCTAATTACCGCCTGACATTTGTAAACAAGATGCTTCCTTCCAGGCACAGCTTCCCGCTCCCTTTCCCACTGCTCTAAAGAAGCAGCCCCACACGAAACTGGGTGATCACAGAGCCTCCAGGCCCAGGAAGCCCTCCCCGCTGCACCTTGGTCTGGGTCCCGACCAGATGCTCATCAACAGGATTCCTGGCTCCCCAAAGCCGTGCTCTGGGGCCCTGGGTGCAGCTGGGACCCCCCCCACTTCTGTCCCAATCAGGCCAGGCTCCCTCCACTCCACTTTCCATGATGCGTGGAGTTCAAGGGAGGTTCCCTATCCAGGCTGCAGGGTGGGTCTCCGGAGCCCCTCCTTCTAGGGGGCCAGTAGCACCTCTAAAGTTTGCAGGCACTGAGCTCCTCCAGTCCCCTCTGGCCCCTGACTTTGCCTTAATCCTGCAAATCAAGACTTTTCTGAGCCAGATCCCTGGGGAGGGGAGCTCTGCTCATTCTCAAAGGCGCTCTGCTTGGTGGGTGGGGAATTCAGAACAGAAAACCCGTGGTTCTCCACACAGAGCCCCTGAGATAGTAGATGGGCTTCTCTTGGGGACACAGCTTGATTTCCACCTCTACAAGTTAGAGTAGGTTTCTAGTCTGTGACCTGGCCTCTAGGCTTTGCTCTTGTCCTCCCACTTTCTTCACTTTGTTCTTTTGTTGAAGGGAAGGCACCATGGAAGTAAGAAAATAAACAGCAACCATCTCTACTTACCATGCGCGGCTGTCAGAAGGCACCAGGCTTTCACAGAGGAGGGCTCCTGTGTCCACAGCGGGCGTGGTGGTGCCCCGGGGTGTGAGCAGGCAGAACCCAGTCTGTGCCCTGTGCTCCTGCTTGTCAAACGGGGACACAAGAAGTGGACCAGCTGAGGGCGCATGCTGGAGAGCGGTTCCTGCCGCCGCACCGAGAGCCCACTCTGTGCAGACAGGGACTCCATGTCCCTAAAGCCCCAGGGGACCGCGACTAGGCCACCTTTGCAAACTGCCATGTGTAGCAGGCAGGTGTCACAGCCAGTGTCACAGAGGTGTCAGCACCGCACCACCCAGGAGCCCTGTCTGCCGGTTGCTGTCCCAGCAGCATCATCAGCCCCTGGGCCCACCTGCGCATGGGGAGCGGCCTTTGAATTGACTGAAGTCTGTGAGGAACTGTGATTGGATCAAAGACTTGGGTTGAGCTTTGACCACAGCAGCAGACGCTGCTGACTTCCACAGGCCCCCCCCCACCCGCCCCGGCCCCGGGGAGGGCCGCTCCCCAGCTCCTCTGTGAGGAGATGGCTGGGACTTGACAAGCAGCCCTGCAGGTACCCGAATCCCCCAGCTCCAAAATGACAGTGTCTCTGTTGTTTATTTGCAGCATTTATCCCCATGCTGCCATAATTCAAACCAAAGCAAGCTCCCCCGCAGAAACAATAGCCTGATGAATTTGCAAAGAAACTTTCCAGAATAAATCTAGTTTTGGGTTTGGGTTGGTTAGGAGAAGTCTCCACCCCCAGGGAAGAGCTTACTGGGTCTGCGCTCTGTGACGCAGCTTCCCCCATCAGGGCGCCGCAGCTTCTGGATTTGGAGGGGCTGCCCCGGGGCCCCAAACCTGCAGGAAAAGAGCCTCATGAGCTCCGTTATTAGGCATCCAAGGCTGGCTATGCGGCCTGCAGCAGGTGACGCACCAGCTGAAAAGGTAACCCGGATGTTGTCATTTCTACGGCACAGACAGAGGAACAGACACTCCAAGACAGTCCAAGGCGTGTCCAGGCCACACAGACGTGAAGACCGAGTGCGCCGGCCTCTCCCCACAGGCCCGCGTCCCCCACACGACTCCGCCGCCGCGCGGCCCTCTCCACGCAGGCCCGGTTCTTCTCTAACCCTCCTGCCTTTTCTCAGGAGCATTTTCAGAACGTTCCAGAAATTTTATCTTTTCACTGATTTCATTGCAGGAACAGTGATCCAAGCATTCTGTGTAAGTGTGCGTCTTGGCAAATCAACATGTGTGTATAATTTTACCCATTTTTTAAAAAATTTTGACACGCTATTTAATCCAGCGTGGCAAGAAAGTCACACCTCTAGTCAACGTGGAGCGTTAAGTCACTTCCCGGCTTTGGTTTCGTTGCTGGGAAGGAACAACTTCTTCAGAGCCTCGCTGCCTGCGGGAAAATGTTAAACCATGAACAGGGAGAAAGAAGTTAGCTTAGCTTTTAACAATGAAAACACATACCTTTGTTTTCAGAAAGCAACCCCCGCCCCCGCCCATTAAATAAAGTTCCCTGATAAAAATGGCAGCAGGCTCATGGAACAGCACTGCCACGGGGCGCGAAGCACTCGCTGTCCAGGCAGAAAGGAGTCAGACAGGTGCACCTGAAGGGTGAGGGGAGAGCCTGAGATGGAGGGAAAATTCCCAATAATATTTACGTGGAAAGACCTGAAGTCTCTCCCAGTGAAGGCTGTCGGTGTCGGTTCCTGCCTGCAGCTGTGCCAGCCCCACGTGTGTCTCCGGGCGGAGGACGTGCAGGCCAGCCCTCAGCGTGCGTCCACACCGGGACGCTGTCCTCGCTGACTGAGGAGCAGGGGAAAATGACCCTGCTGCGGGGACAGCACAGCGTCACATCTCCAGGGCGGTGAGCAGGTGTGGGAGTAGAAGACCCCCAGGCCGAGCCTGAGACGTCTAGGAGCCAGGACTCCTGGTTTCCAGAAATGCCAGACAAATGAGGACTTCCCATCATCATGGGAAAATGGCCCCGCTCCTGGGAGTTCAGCGGCTGGGGGTCAATTTAGGTTGCAAACGTTCGCCTTTGGTGCGTGTGTGCAGCTCCGCTGGTTTGGAAATGTTCGGGGTGAAGTTTGGTTCACTCCCTGTGCATCCATTACCCCATCTGTGGGTGGACACGCTGCGCAGGAAGTTTATAAAACCCTCCCGCTCTGTCTAAACACCAACCCCCGGTCTAATTCTCAGTCCCCACGTGCTGAGGGCTCGAGGCGGGACGACCTTCGCCACGCTGACCCTGACGCCGCTGCCGTCCCTGCGTTTCCAGTCGCTGCAGACGTTCAAACCCGTAGGCCACTTTGCCACGCGAGAAGATGGAAGAGCACCTTTTCCTCTGGAATCTCCCCTGGCCACACCGAGATGGTTCCCAGAGCTGCCGTGTTGGAGGCACGGGACTGAGAAAGCCCTGCAGGTAGGGTTTTGCTCTGGGCTGGGAGCCAGGCTCCCACTAAATCCTGGTGGCGGCCACCTGGGGAAGGATAGGACCCGGGAGAGGCCTGAAGCCTGTGCTCCTTTCTGAGCTATTAGGAGCTGATAAACGCTTTCCCACACGTGCTGCCTCAGAAAGTACTAGAATCACGCAGGAAGGACGCTGCCCATCAGAAATGCACTCGCTGATCTCTGAATAGTAGTCACACATTTGGCCCGTGCCAGGGACTGCCTCTGGGGGAAACAGACTGACCCAGCCCCAGGGACACACATGTCCCTTCCTGGCCCTGTGACCTGGGCCATCCACTGGACTCTGGAGCCTGGGTTTTCTTTCCTTCTTTCTTCAATGTCCTTTTGTCCATATTTACTTTTTTGTTGTTTTTTTATTTTTTTCATTTTCAAGGACTGAGAGATACTTATGGTCTCTGTTTCAGTTATTTTATCTTTGGTTTGTTTCTCATCACTCTGTGGAATATGAAAATGACCCACAGGATTTTCAAAGCCTCCCCTAGTTTATTATCCTGCTGGTTTCTGGTTTTCCAGAGGCGTGGACACCCACCAAGGTGTGCACTGTCTCACTTGAAGCACAGAGAACACGGGGTGGTCCCAGTCTCCACATGGGCTGGCCGCATACTTCTATACAGAAAATCTCGTGTTGTGCTGATTCCGAACTGAAGTCCAACTTCTGCTCCCTCTGCGTTTGCACCACACATCAAGATTATAGATTCATTTTGTTCATTGTTCTATTATTTCAATGTTCTTCGCTTCTTAGGAGACTGAGCTTTCACCTCTGTCCCGTCCTTGCACCTTCCACCGCCCCTCGCCCTCCACCCTTCCCTTGTCCTTGCAGTGGGGAGATCAACAGCTGCCTGGAAGGATGCCTTCATGCACAATTGTTGTGGGACTCAATGGCTGGGGTCAGCACATGTCCAGCAGTTCTTGCAGGGCTGGAGCAGGAGGGAACTTGGGAAGGGCATCCTGCCATGGCTCCACTAAATGAAGAACCAACTGGTGCTGACAAAGAAGGGCAGGGATGCTCCAGAGCAGCAGAGGCATGGAGCCCAGCGCCAGGCAGCATTCCCGGGGTGTGGTCCTCGGCTGGCTGAGCCCAGGGGCGTACAGTCTCTGGAGACTAATGCTCGCTCACCTGCACCTGATCCCTGGTCAGGCTACAGAACTGCCTGGCAGGCAGGACCTCCAACCCCTTCTCCCTTGAGAGTCTCTCCAAGAGGAAGCTCGGCTGTGCTTCACTGCTTTAACAAAAAGGAACAGCCTAAGTGGGTCCTGTCCCCTGGGTGGGCCAGTTCCCACTTCCAGGCATGAAATTCAGTGGTGCCTGTGCCTGCTGCAACGGGAAACTTCTCTGCCCCAGCAGCAAAGAGCCTCCCAGTGGCTCCTGCAGGCCAGACACTGAGCTGGAAGCAGAGGTTTGCCGTTGGAGGGGCCTCCTCGCCCTGAGGGCAGCAGTTCGGGCGGGGTGGAGGGGTCACTGCCTGCAGGTCAGCCCCTTCTGCCCTTCTCCCTGGCCGAGCTGGCTGAGCAGGCCTTGTCCCCAGACCAGCGGGACATGGGTGTGGAACAAACTCGGAGGGCAAGTGCTGGGGGCCCACAGGGTTCTCAAGACCCCAGATGACTGCAGCCCTAGAGAGCTGACAGGTCCTCTTCCCGGGGCCCAGGGCTCTACTTCTGAGAACAGAGCTGCCCTTACGGTGACCCTGACCCTGCAGGTCCATCCCAGGACAGGGCCGAAGGTGCTGTCTCCAGGCTGGGCCGCCTCAGTGAGGCTGAGGCCACCTCAGAGCTGGAAAGCACTGGGCCTGCGGCCAAGGAGCTAAGAAGAAGGGAGTCCCCACCACCCACCCCCACCATCAAATGTGTCCTTCCTACAACGTCACCTATTCGGGAGCTCTTAGAGAGAAAGCGTGAGGGCAGATGGCCTAGGTGCACAGGTTTATGTCATAGAGAAACCACCCCAGGTCTGTGACGGTGCTGGAAAGAAGAGACGCAGACGGAGGAGGCTCTGCTCTGTCCTGATCCCGCCAGGAGCCTCCTGTGTCCTTGAGGGTCCTTTAACCTCCAGGGTCCATTTTCCCCAATATAAGTGACTAAGTTCCCTCTCACTCCTCCAGACAACAGAATACTAACAGCAAAAGGGCAGCAAGCCCATGAGGAGACGAGGGGGAATCTTGAAAGCGTCTGACTAAGTGAGAGAAGTCAACCTCAAGAGGCTACAGACTGTATGATCCAACTCTAGGCCCTCCTGGTGGCTCAGGCGTTAAGTCTGCGGCTGTGGCTCAGCCCACATGTATCCTGAGGACCTGGGTTCGAGACCCGAGGCAGGGGATCCACCCACATGAACGACTAAACTAAAAATAAGTGCTGCTTCTTCTCTCTGCCTGCCTGCCTGCCTACTCACCTTTATTCCTGCCTGCTTCCCTGCTCTACAAGAAGGATTCCAACTATGTCTTTCTGGAGAAGACAAAGCTATGGAGACAAAGGCCAGTGGCTGCCAGGAGTCAGGGTGGTAGGGAGACTAGGTGGAGCGAAAATCCTCTTTGGGGCCCTGAAATTCTGGTGATGCCCTGCCAAAGTCATGATGCATTTGTGCACCAAGAGTGAACCCTGGTGCTGTCTCTGGCCTTTGGGTAATGATGACATGTCAGCATGAGCTCCTTGACTATAACAAATGTACCATCTGCAGGGGATGTTACTCATGGGAAATCTTGAGCTTCCAACTTCACTATGAACTTGAAACAGCTTTTAGAAGATGCTTAAATCAAAGTCACTTTGGAGAACCCTGCCACAGCATCAGCTAACATTTCTTCTGCTCTCACCCTCCCAATGGGGCCAGTGCTTCCCAAGAAGTTTGTGGGTGCTGAGTGCCACCCCTGCACCATGTCTCTGCGAGTCTCTTCCTCAAGCTGGGACAAAGGGACTCTAGTGTGCAAATGCTTCCTTCTCCTGTCCTCCAGTGACATGCTTATCTGATTCAACTCTAATTGCAACTGAGAAGAGCCATAGCAAGTTGATTATTCTTCCTTTTTGCTTCAAAAATACCTGCTAGGGTTTCACAGGCAAAATTATAACGCAGGTCCAGACGTCAGCACAGCAGAACCACACGCCTGTGCCCCACTTGTGTCCTGCTTCTCTGCTCCGTAATCAGGTTTGCAAAAATTGCCATTTTGTGGAAGGCAGGAAAATCTGCAGATTACACAAAATTGGGATGTTTTGTATTTAGTTGCTTAGGAAAGTTCTCCTTAACTGAATAAAGTAATTGCAAACAGATCTGTCCTGCGACGCTGCTGCCAATGATTATTTGTCAAAGTCTTTATAACTCCTGTTGGTTTTCAGCTCGTAGGAGAAATAACACAGTGCACATGACGACATTTACCTGCAAGATGAACTTCCTGAGAAGTAACCAAGACTTAGCAGGCAAAAGTCTATGACAAGAGGGTTTTTCCTGAACAGGAGACTGGAAGAAGCTTCGCCACCAAAATCTCCAAGCCTTGGAAGTTTTCATGAATTTTCATGAGCAGACAAGCCTCCTCTCAACTTGTGTGTGGATGAAGTTTTATACCCCTCATGGCAAAGTTGCAAGACACCCACTCTAATTCTTTACCCCCAACCTGTATTTCTTAAAACAGCATATATTTCTATTTATAATATATATGAGATATATAGCACCTTTTTCAATCCATCCAATTTATATTGCTTATATCTTAGAGCAGACAGCACACTCATTGGAAGTTAAGAACTCAGAATCAGAATTCCTCTTCATTTTAACTGATTCCTAAGTAGCCTTGAGGTTTGGATTATGATTCCCGTTTAAATATTGGTTGGACCGCTGCACAGCCCCATTCCCAGAACGTGCCCCGAGCGTCACGCGACGTGCTCCAGTGCGGCAGAGACGCTCCCATTTGTCACTCGGAAAGACTAGCCCAGTCACGCAGACACGTGGGCCGTGTCCCACAGCCGTCACGTGCCATCTTTGCAGAAACACACACCAGCTCTTCTATCGCTGCCTCCAAACGCCGTGCCTCCCTCTCTTAGACGATAGCTCAACTCTCGTTTGCACTTGAACCAGACGGACTTCTGCAATGTCCCCCATCCTACACCCCCAGTTTGTTTCCTCTCTCTCTGTCCCACCACGCGGGATCCCGCCTCATCCCAACCCATCAAGAGCTCCCGGTCATCTCTAAGTGCCGCCCGTGTTGGGGTCGTCCCTCCCCGTCGTGCTCCCTTACTCCACACTCACAGGCAGCAGCGCCCACGTGACCTCCGCCCCTGGGGCTCCCCGCCGCTCCGGTTCACTCTGGACAAGCCCCGGCGGCAGCTCGCAGCTGCGTCATCAGCTCTAACATGCTGCATAGCTTTCTCCTTGTGAAGGAAAGGCCAGGCAGGGATGAAGGCAGGCAGGCAGGCAGGCAGAAGAGAGAGGAGGGAGGGGCACTTACTTATTCTTTTTAGTGCGTCACCCTGGCTGTTCCTCCCGACCTGGGAGGCAAACTCGGGCCCCTGGGCTCTATGTGGCCTGCAGGTGGCTGCAGACGTCACTGATAAGCCAGCAGCGTGCCTGCACAACTTTCTAAAATCGTGCTGCTGCTTCTGTCTCCCTTGTCCTTATTCCACTCTCTTTGCTTCAGTGTTGTCTTGACCCCGTGCGGCCAGGATCAGTCTGTGTCCACACGCAGGTCGGTCTGGTCCCATCATAGACGGGCCATCCGGAGGGGACTCCACATTAGCTACCCGGCTGACTGATGCCATCACGACGCGAAAACGACGCAGAACACATCGGCGCTAACATGTTATCCGTCTCCGCTTGTGCTCCCACGCGTGTTCTAGAGCCTGCCTGCCGGATTCGTGGTGCCGGACGGACAGTAGTTGAAATAGAAAGCAACTGTGGTGACAGCCTTCTGCATGCTCGGGTCTGGCAACTGCGCTGGAAACCAAGGCATGCGTCCCGGCTCGTTAGATTCCCGCATGTCCTATTTCTTGTTGCACATGCCCATCGGGAATCATTTGCTGCAGAAGTCACTCGTTCACCCCACCATGCTGACCGGGCAGTTGCTGTGCCGTTTGCCTGGCAATGGGGCCACGGCTGCAGGAATAAAGCTCTACCCTCCAGGGAGGCTGGAAGATGTGCTTCTCCCCGCGCATCAGAAGGTGACCTGTGACTCAGGACGCCGAGGAGTCAGGAGACGGTCCGAGCTGGACGTCGGGCACACAGGGACAGGCGTCCATCTGTCAAGAAAGAAGACACTGGAGAAGGCACTGTGTCGGAGCTCGCCACCGCTCAGCCCTCCTCCAGGCAGGACAGCCCTGGAGCCTTCCGTGCTCGGTCAGGTGGCTGCTGGAGAACGACTTAGCTGCACTGCCTGTCATCGTGGGTCCCGTGTAACCAGTGCTGATGCCAGATCGCTCGGCCGGCTCTGGCTGCTTTGCGCGTCCCTGAAACTCTCCTTCAATCCACCGCAGACCTGCGAGGCCCCCGTGCTGGTCACTCTGCTCCAGTGACACGAACTCTCTCCGCACTGGGCGCTGGTGGCAGTGCCCGCCCAGGGACGTCTGTCCGCGCCATCCCCTGGTGGTCCCTTACACGCCTCACCTTTTCCACGGTCTTTCCTGCTGACTCACTAGCATTTCTCAGCGAGGACGTGCCGGTCAGCAGGAAGCTCAGAAGTGGGTTTGTCTGCTTGAAGCTAATCGTCCCTCACAGGCCTGATGACATGAAAGTGTCCCTTAACCTCCTTACACCTCCTTGCACCTCCGTGTCGCCAGCAGGGGCGCGGCCGTCAGCAGCACAGGTCACGGCAGCCTTCGTGCGCAGGTGTGACGCGCCGGGAAGGGCTCAGGCAAGGCCGGATGGTTTGCTTCCTTTACTAAGAGGAACCGTGCAGACTGTTCTCCTCGAGGTTAAAATGGCTCCTATTAACTTGTCCCACTGGAGGGCGGGCTGTTGTCCCAACTCCAAACGGCCCATAGCAGGACGGGCCACCCTGGGAAGAGGGTGCTGCAGCAGCGTGGCGCCCAGGCCAGAGGGTCAGTATGGGCTTCCCCCGCCTGGACCTGACTCCCAGGACTTCTGCCCTGAAGGGGACCATCCTCCTGCGGCCCCTGGGGGCTTGGTCCCTCCAGCACCCGCGCTCTGACGACACGGCGTCAGCACCTCAGTGCTCCTGTGGCACCAACCGCCAGTGACTGCAGACCCGCACATCGAGGGCTCTGTCCCCTGGAGACGTCAGCCAGATGCTGGGCCCACACTTCTGCGAGGCCAACCCTAAGTCTGGGAGTTCCCGACCCCTTCTCGGGTCCCCTACTTTCTAGAACAAGTGGCAGCACTCAGGTCGGCGTTTCGCTTCCTTCACCAGGTCATGATGAGGATGCAACACGGGAGCAGCGCAGGGAAGAGGCAGAGGGCGGGACTGGGTGGGGCAGAGCTCCTGTCCCTCCTGCCCCGGAGGGTCTTCAACCCAGGACTCCACGCAGGGATTTTTATGAAGACTCCGGGGTCCCTGCACCAGGGACTGAGACTGGGCAAGAAAACGCACTGCATCGGTGGACGGGCCCAGGGCTGGAGAGGAGGCAGCAGGACTGACTGCAAGTGCTGAGTCCACTCTGCCTGTCACGCACAGCTGAGTCTTCGTCTTTCATTCACAAAACAGAAGGACTCTATCCCACAAGAACTGGGAATCGATGAGAGCTTTGTGTGAAAGCGCTTTTAATTAATGGAGTACGTCACCAATTTATTTTTTATGTATTTTTAATTACTGATGTTTAGTGTCACTCTTGTTGACAATGCTGGAAATCGCATGTCCGTCCGTGTTTCTCACCACACCCTCCGCCAGAGTCCAGCGTCTTTCACCCCCACCTTCCTCCTCGCTCCTTCTCTCCCTCCTCCTACTCCCCTGCAGTCATCACCTCGTGCCCTGTGGGGTCTACCGGGGTTTACCTATTTATTTTATTCATTTCGTTAGATTCCACATATAAGTGAAATCATCCTGCGTTTCTCTCTCTCTGGCTTATTTCGCTTAACATGATCCCTTTCTGTTCCATCCAGATTATTGCTAAGGACACAATGTTATTTTTTTTCTTAAGTAGCTGCGTGGAATTCCATGAAGGATCTAGACCACAGCTTCTCTATCCATCATCTGCTGTTGGGCATTTGGGTTGTTTCTAGGTCTTGCCAATTGTGAACTGAGCTGCTATGAGCATAGGGCGCAGATGTTTATTTTTTTCTGATTAGAGATTTTGCATCCTCTGGGAACGGGCCCAAGAGTAGATTGCTGGATCGAATGGTAGATCCATCTTTGTTTGAGGAATCTCCATACTGTTTTCCAAAGAGGCTGCCCAATTTACATTCCCAGCAACGATGTAGGAGGGTCCTTTACCTCCACCCCCCTCCAGCACCTGCTATTTCCAGTCTTTTCCATATAGGCCATTCTCACTGGTGTGAGGTGGTATCTCATTGTAGTTTCAAGGTGCATTTCTCCGATGATGAGTGATGCAGAGCACTTTTTTCAGAAGTTCGTAGGCCATCTGTGTGTCTTCTTGGGGCAGGTGTCTATTCAGTTCTTTTGCCCATTTTGTGATGGGTCATTTACCTTTCTATTCTTGAGGTGTGCTAACTGGAAATTAAGATCCTGTCTGATGAATGCTATGTGACTGTCCTCTCCAGTTCCATGGGTCAGCTTTTTGTTTCATTGGTGGTTTCTTTTGTGCAGAAGCTCTTCTGTTTGTCGTCCCAATTGCTTTCCAGTTTTCCCAGCAGCATTTGTTAAACAGACTCCCCTTCCCTGTTTTATGCTCTTGGCAACTTTGTCATAGATGGACTGTCCACATGGCTGTGATTTTATTTCTAGGCTCTCAATATAATTCCACTGATCAACGTATCTGTTTTTGTTCCAGTACCAAACTGTTTTGATGATTATTGCTCTGTAATATGGTTTGAGGCCAGGGAGTGTGATTCCTCTGCTGTTCTTTATTTATCTTCAGAGAGCTTTGCTTATTTGAGGCCTTTCGAGACTCTATACAAACTGCAGTTTTGTTTATTCCATTTCCTTAAAGAATATCTCTGGGATTTTGATAGGAATTGCATTAAACCTATATACTACTTTAGGTAGAAATGGCCAGATTTACTAAGTTAATTCTTCCCATCCATGATTATGGAATTTTTTCCATCTCTGTGTCTGCTTGATTTCTTTTGTTAAAGTCCTGCAGCTTTCATTGTAGAGATATTTTAGCTCCTTTGTACGTTTATTCCCAGGTATTTGATCCTTCTTGGTGCTATTGTAAATGAAATTTCTTTCTTAGTTTCTTTTATCCTCTATTTCATTGTTTGTGTATAGGAATGCTACTAAGTTCTGCACGTTGATTTTATATCCTGCCACTCTACTATATTCATTTATGGTTTCAAACACTTTTTTCGTGGACTTTAGGGTTTTCTAGGTGTAATAACACATTGTCTGCAAATAATGATAGCTTTATTTCTTGTTTTCCAATTTGGATTCCTTTAACATGCTTTTCTGCATTATGCTGTAGCCAGGTCTTCCAGAGCTATGCTGAATAATAGTGGTGAAAGCTGACAACCTTGCCACTGATTATGATGCTGGCTGTGGGTTTGCCATGTATGGCTTTTATTATACTGAGGTATGTGCTTTCTACTATTTTGGTTAGGCTTTTTATCATGAATGCATGTTGAATCTTGTCAGATCCTTTTTCTGCATCTTTTGAGATGATCATGTGTTTTGTTTTTTTATTTTCACTTTGGTGATGTGGCACATCGCATTGATTTGCATGTGTTGAACCATCCTTGCATCCCTGGACTAAATCCCACTTGATCATGGTGCATAATGTTTTTGAAGTGCCGTTGGATTCTATTTGCCAGGTTTGTGTGACGGACTTTTGCATCTATATTCATCAGAGATGTTGGTCCGTGGTTTCCTTTTTTCATGTTGTCTTTGTCTAATTTTGAAATCAGGGTAATATTGGTGTCAGAATCTACTTGGTATTTTCTCTCCTCTTCGAGTTTGTGGAGGAGTTTAAGGAGGACGGGGACTAGCTCTTCCTTGAATGTGTGATAGAATTCACAGCGAAGTCACCTGGACATGACTTTTGTTTTTAGGGAGTTTTTTTTGTTACTGCTTCCTTTTCTGTAGTTGTGATTGTTCTGTTTAAGTTGTCTGTGTCCTCCTGGTTCAGTTCTGCGAGATGGTAGGCTCCTAGAGAGCTTTCATTTCTTCATGACTGACAAATCCGTTAGCAAGCTCGTGTCTGCGTAATGTCAGCCGTGATCGTGCATCTTTCATTGCCGAGTTTCATTATTTGGGTTTTCTCTCTCTTTTTCTTTGAGTCCCATCGGGGGTGTGTCAACTTTGTTTAGTTTTTCAAATAACAGCTCTTGGATTCATTGATGATGTGGATGGTCTTTTTGCTTTCAATTTCATTTATTTCTGCTCTCATTTTTATAATTTCCTTCCTTCTGCAGTGTTTTGCTTTTAATTGTTCTTCCCTTTCTAGTTTCCCTGGGTGTGAGGTTAGGGATTCAATCCAGGCTTTCTTTTGGTTTCGATGTGTGATTGTACGCCTATAAACTTTCCTCTCAGAACAGCTTTTGCCGCGTCCTCTATGTTCTGGAAGCTCCTCTCCGAATTTTCATGTGTTTCCAGATAAGTCTTAATTTCATTGATCATCTTTGGGTAGTTGGGTGAGGCTCCCTCATTCAGCCTTTTAATAACTATCCATTGGAACTCTCTCTGTTACGTTGCCCCAGCCCATGTTACAGAGTCCTTCTCTGGCGAACTCCTGGTGTCGTTCCTTTTGGGGGGGTCATTCGAGTTTGGTTTTTTTGGTGACTTGGATTTTGGCATGACATTCTTTTCTGCCTTCAATTTAGCCACATGGCTTTCTTTTTCTTGTTCTTTAGACTTCCCCTGTCTGTAAGATGTTGTGGCAGGTGCCAGCCTCTTGATTTCAGTTGTGGTGAGGCTGCTCTGCTCTCTAGGATGCCCTCTTCTGGAAGCCACTGCTGCCTTTTCAGGTGGTGCTTGAAGGCCCTGCAGAGCTCCAGCATCTGGGAATACAACTCTCGGACAGCCCAATTGTGTATTCAGGACTTATGTGTCTGCGTCTGAGCTAAGACACTGTGGTGTCCTAGGTCCTGAGGCTGAGAGGGTGCCTGCTCCTGGTATTGCCTGGGCAGGATGGCGAGGACGGCCCATGAGTCCAGAGCCTTGATTCCTGCCCTGGTGCCTGGCGGGGCCAGTATTTATCCTGGACCACTGTGGGGGCGGGTCCGATGATCCAGGGTTGCGGAGGGCTCCGGTCACTGGAGACTGAAAGCACAGTGAAGCTGGGTGGACCCTGCTCAAGGCCCCCTCCGAGAGGATCTGGTCCCTGGGTCCCAGGAGCAGAGGCCTGGGGTCACTGGAGCCTGGCGTGTGCAGCGACACGGGGCTGGCACAGTTCTGGGCCTCTTCCAGTCCTTTCTCCTGTTGTAGAAGATGGAAAATTTGCCTTGAGGCTGCATGCTGATGCCTCTCCTGCTAGGAAGCTCCCTGCCTGGGACAATTCTAGGGTCTGGCTTCAACTGTGTCATCTTACCAATGCCATTCAGAATCAGCTCATCTCACAGCACCAGAGCCAGCAGTAGGCAGAGCGGCACTGCTTCAGGCTGTCTGGGCCGACCATGCACACCGTTTTAAATAGGGCTGTACTGTGTTTATTCCTATTTTCTGAACGTCCTGACATTTTAACATAAATGTCAATTTTGTCCCTATTTTAATAAACCAGGGTCGTCTTTATTGTGGGACAAAAGGGGCAGCTGAGTTGTTCCAGGCCCAGTTTGTGAGGCGTCCAAAAGCAGCTGCCCCTGCAGTGGGCAGAGGAGGGTAGCCACTGCTGCTAGTCCCCCTTGTGAGAAAACAGGAGCCTCAGGAAGAAGAGCTCCCACCACGTGTGTACTTGTTTTCTTTAAAGGGAGCAGAACACTGCATGTGGTCAAACCAGAGGTGAGTAGTAGGGGCTATCTCCGGCACTGTGGGGTCATCTCTGGC